>JASPKZ010007266.1:5000-52500 GCA_030220185.1 Diploptera punctata
ATATCTTGTACATATTATATATTTAATTCGTTAAATTTAGAGTAAATCAAAATACATTATAAATATTAATTGTATTGTATTCATAACTTGTAATCGTTTATATATATATTGTAATTTAGATTTAAGACTTTTCTTTTGTATTTTTTAAACCTGGTTGAGTGGTAGACAAGGCCTTAAGGCCTTAACTCTGCCAGGTAAAATAAAGATATTATTATTATTATTATTATTATTATATATATATATGTATGTATATATATATGTATGTATATGTATGTATATATATGTATATATATATATATGTATATATATACATATATATTATACTAGAAGTCCCGGCCATGCGTTGCTGTGGCTAAGGTATACGTTAAAAATTTAAATTAAGTTGCTGTCTTTTAGCCAGATTACTTAAAACTAATACTTACACACAAAATTAATAATATTGAAAATAGAATAAACACTGAACACACTTAAATTATGAAATAATCAATATTTGTAATTAAATTGAAATTCGCGGTTGCAACAAAAAGCACAGCCATCTGGATCTCTCTTTGTTAAATAATAAACCAATTATCTTACCAAATTACCTTACACCGCCATCTGTTAGAATCGTATGGAACTCACAGATAATTATAACTCTTTGTTAAAATAATAAACAAATAATTTGCAATAAAAAATAATGTGACTATAAATTTAGTTATAAACTACCCTAAGTCTCAAGTTGGATCAAAATGCACACAGTGTGCAGCATTTTATTAAAATCGGTTCAGTACTTTAGGATTCCATCGCGGACAAACAACGTGACACGAAATTTTTGTATACATTGCTCAAAACAATTAGAGGAACACTTATAATAAATTGAATAAGTAATTGTTTTTTAAAGCTGTGATGCTGAAAGTTGGACAATATGTAAATTGAATTATTAATTTTATCATTGGATACAAATTTTAAAGATTCATGGCCTAAATACAGAGAAATTACCTCAAATAACAAATATAGAGAATTTTTTTATTTTGGAAGGCACTGGCCACTTCTAAATGGTAAGCTTCCTGGTGTTGCTATAGTGACGAATGTTTATTATTGCCTTGTTTATTGAAGTCTCTGACAAAATGAGGCATTTAAATGAGTTTGAAGTGTATCATGCTCTACATCTTTTACGACAAGGTTAATCTCTGCGACAAGTGGCTAGAGAGCTTGGGGTTTCTCCTTCCGTGGTGTCCAGGTTACGCAACAGGCACAGAGAGACAGGTCAGTATTGTAGAAGACGTGGCCAGGGCCGTAAATTTAAAACAAGCCCCCAGGATGACAGATACGTTGTTCTTTCTGCTCTTCGACAGCGTACAAAAACTGCAAAAGACCTGCAGAATGACCTTCATATGGCTTCCGAAATCCGGGTTTCAGACCAAACAATAAGGAACAGATTAAAGAAAGAGAATATTCGTCCAAAAAGGCCCGTTAGAAAAACACGCTTAACAAATGGGCATAAGGCAGCAAGACGTACGTATGCTGAAAACCATGGTGATTGGAACCTGAACCAGTGGGAGTCTGTGCTCTTCTCGGACGAATCCAGGTATCGTCTTACACGTTGTGATGGTCGATTGAGGGTGTGGGGACGGCCAGGAGAAAGATTTTCTGCAGAGGCTGTACAGAAAATTGATAGATTCGGAGGAGGTTCCATAATGGTGTGGGCCGGAGTTATGTACAACAATCGTACGGACCTTGTACTTGTTCCCCAGCGACTGAATGCTGTCCGGTATATCGAGCACGTTCTGGAAGAGCATGTAGTACCTGCTGCCATTGGAGTAGGCCCTGGATTTCTATTTATGCAGGATAATGCCAGGGCACATTCTGCGGCTGTCACCAGGGATTTCCTGAGGAGGAATGAAATTGAGGTAATGGAGTGGCCAGCGGTCAGCCCAGACCTCAACCCTATTGAACAAATGTGGGATCTTCTAGACAGGAAGGTCAGGAACCGACATCAAGCTCCACAAACTCTGCAGCAACTTGGAGATGCTCTGAAGGAGGAATGGGAGAATATTCCGCAAGAGGAAATCCAGAATCTTATTGGGAGCATGCCACGAAGGTGCCAAAGTGTCATCGAATGTCATGGAGGTCATACACGATACTAACTCTATATAACGAGTGTATAACTTTGAAAAAGAAGCACAATATTCAATTGCTTACATAGCGGAATTATTTGAAAAGTTAATTGTCAGCATTATTCATTTGTTTTTACTGACATGAGCAATAAATAAATAAATAAATAAATAACCACAAATAATGTATTTTATTAATTTCATGTTTGTACCTTTATCCAATGAAAAAATATTTGCATATTTCATAGTGTTCCTCTAATTGTTTTCAGCAGTGTATTAAAAAAAAAGTATATATATATATATATATATCTCAATTAACGTGTAATATTTTTTTTTCAAATGCCCCCAGGATGACATTTCGATATTTCTGGTGTTCTCTCCTGGCATGTCGTACTTGTAACCCACTTCTGAGGTTGGGGCGCCTGGAAGGCGGGGTTACGCTGCCCTGATATGAGAGTTGTGCTGATTGTAAAGATGCGCCAGGAGAGGCCTTAAGCTAATTAGACGAATATGACATTGATGAAAATGATGGCCAGATGGTGTTCGGGGACCGTTCGGGCATTAAAGTTTTCCTGACATTTGCCTTACAGGTGAGGAAAAACCCCGAAAATAACCTGACCCAGGAAACTTGTCCCGACCGGAGATCGAACCTCGGCTCGCTGCGTGACAGCACGCTATCTCGAGACCATAGCGGTGAGCTATGTGTAATAAAATGTGCATAATTAAGTTAATCTCAAAACATTAACGTTTAAGTAGTGTCACTGAATAGCTGATAGTATCTTTACTAACTCCTACAGCTTTAAAACAGTTTCATGAAACCTTGTACCTGACCAATTAATTTTATTACGCATTTTAATTTTACCAAAATTTGAATATAATTTTTTCATAATGTAATAATAAAATTTTCACGTATTTTAATTCTGATTCTACCTTAATACACAATAAAATGAGTACAACATTTGATGATGTTATAGGCCTTTGTGTAAATGACATTTAGAGAAAGGTAAAAAGCCTGCAAATAAAGACATTAACATAAGCTGTATATAACTGTAGTACAAATAAAAATAGAATCTAATGTATTTTATTATGATCATAACGTTTTCGGAAACTTTTCCTCGATTCTGTTACAGAACACTGACCTTCCACACGTTTTATCGCAGTATAACTGTTGTGATATCGTTTTTACCTTGTTGTTTATACATATTCTGAGAATTATTTGTAACCCTGTACACAGAACCGCCTTTGGAACTCGTCCGGGGAAGAACAAACTGCTTGACAGAATATTAAGTGTGTTGCGTGGAAGGAAATGAAACATGTTTACATGCAATTAATTTGTTGTTGAACGCAGCAGGTAGTGGTGGAGGGGGTATAGTCTATAAGAGAAGTCGATTTTCCTGTTTATTTACATTGAGACAATGCACATTGAGATGGCAGTGTCAGTGGCTGTGATAGTGGCGGTAGTAGTCGTGGTTCTGACTTCGACTACAGACGGCAAAGCTCCCACAAAATCTCAAAATTCGTCAAATGATCTTATTGTTACCACTGCCCAGGGTAAACTGAGAGGAAGCATTTTGACTTCTAGAAAAGGGAAACAAATTTATTCTTTCCGAGGAGTTAGATTTGCACAACCACCGGTTGGGGAACTTAGATTCAAGGTAAGGTATTTATCTAATATTTCAGTAGGGCGAAGTGGTAAAAAATATTAAAAATATAAAATTGGTACTGATAAATCAGTCATCCTCAACTAAAATAAAGTTATGTTTGAAAATGTCAATTAGTTATATCAAGGCCTTTCAAAGCAATGTTTCATCTTCCTCATTTCAACTGGTACTAATGATTAGTACTTGAAGTTTTCTAACAGAACTTTATTTTAGTTGAAGAGGACTGATTTATCAGCTACTAATTTTTAATATCTTATTACATAACCTCAACGGTGCTTAAAATTGATTTTAAAAGTATTGAGAGCGAAGTGGCTCTGGAACTCGTATCGAGTTCATCCGGACATTTTTTGATAATCTCGTAAATTAATTATCGACGAACTATCTTAGTCCATGTTGATGAACATAGTTTTAGGAAAAGTGTTTTTATTACTTAAGGATAGTGTTAACTAACTCACTGGCAATATCGAACTCGTATGTACATGGCCGAGAGGACATAAGCTCTCCATATATCCCTATCATGAGCTAATGGTTTTCTCTTTGAATAATCCACTTACCTCAAATCATGGATAATATTATTCTCCAACCTCGTTTTTGGCCTGCCTACTGGGCACTTTCCCTCTGTTTTCTTACAAGAAATTTCCATTCACCTCTTTCATTCTCCATTCGTACCACATGTCCTGCCCATCGCAATCTAGAGACTTAACTCTTCATACTACATCTGGCTTCCCATAAAGATCATGTAACTCACTGTTAAGTAGTTTTCTCCATTCGCCTGTCAACAGAGAGACGAACACGCCTCTCTTTGGACCAAATATTTTCCTAAGAATTTTATCCTCAAATACTCGTAATATTTTCTCCTCCATTAAAGTAAGAGTCCATGTTTCGCATCCATGTAATATAATTGGGAGAATGACAGTTTTATATCTTTACAGTTTAATGTTTTTTTAGAGGAGTTGACGAGAGTCCTTGTAATGCATACGAGTAATAACATCCAATTCTAGAATTGAGCCAATGTTTAATTCCTTTCTGAATCCCATTCTTGTTTGTAATTATTGTTCCTACGTACTTGAATTCAGACACTTCTTCAAAATTTCCCTCATATACTTTAACTGTTCATTTGCATCATTTGCACTATATAATGCACTTCTATGTGTGACCATATATTTAGTTTTATTGTTGTTTGCTTTAGTGTTGATTATTAGAAGCCAAATGATTACTTCGTGAGTGAAAAATTAACCGAAATAAACACGTGATCTGTAAAAAATGCAATATATATATATATATATATTGTTGCGCAAATATCTGGACGCCGTACGTTGGAACGGACAACATATTTTATCTCGCTACTAATCCAATGAGATTTGAGTAAGCTAAATATTTTCAGGTTACGGTGAGTTGTTTTTGTTAGGTTTTTAAGTCAGATACAATGAGCGGAATCCAATTCTAATAAATTGCCAAGATTAAAAGTGTTTTTTGTGGAAAAACTACATTTTATTGGTTTGAATTACCTCCAGAATATTGAACCAGCGTAGTAGACATGAAAAATGTAGAAACCAGAACGATGATTGGAATATTATCAGGCATAAATCTACAAAAAGTGGAAAAAAATTACATATTTAAGAGCGGCGATGTATGCAAATGGGAAAATACAGACTAAAATCAGTAGAAGAATAGAAAAAAAGTTTAAAAGTATGTAATACAGTATAACTAAACAATTAATCTGGAATAAATATATACCCACCAAGAATAAAAAGGCAATGAATAAAACTTATTTCAAATCAGTTCTAACATATGCAGCTGAGACTTGAACATATACAAAGAAGGACTTGAGCAGAATCCAAGCTAGAGAAAATATTTTTTACATGGAATGGTACATAAAACAAGGAGAGGTAGAATAAGGAAGACATTAAGGGTAGAATAATTAACAACAGACATAGAAAAAAGTAGACTATTTAAAAAGAATGGAAAAGGAAAGACTACCACAAAGACTGTTAAATATCAAGATATAAGGAAAACGACCACGAGGTAGACCACGAGAAAGATGGATTAACCAAGCGAAGAAAAATCTAAAAGATAGAGGATACGACTGGAAATAACTAAAAAGAAGCAAAGCATGGGAAGATAGAGATGGTTGGAGGCATTTTTGGAATCGACCTTCCGAAAGGAGGACACGATAAGAGGATGATGGTGAGTAGACATTACGCTCACTATGGTTAATATTATCTCTTGTAGGTTAATTCTTCCTCCACTTATAATTCAGTTTTTTCGCAAATTCTCATACTTTATTCGAATCAGAAACCATATCAGTTCACTAATCGTGTTCTGCAACATTAGACCGATTTTTGCCGGTTATTTCAATATACCCGGTACCCCGTTAACAGACCTTTAGACAGATGTGGACACAAGAATCCATGATTCTAGAATGGAAGATAGAAAGAAGGTGATCTGCCAACTTTTCCTCCCAATTACTTATCATCTAAGAAGTTGGCTGGGCACCAGAGTCAGTCTTGGCAACAACGAGAGTAAAAAATATCCGCCATCCACTGCCCGGGATCGAACATTGACTATCTAAAAATTAAAAAAAAATCGTACCTGAGATCACAGTCGTCCTCAACTTTATCATGTTGTAAAATATCAAAAAGGCCTTCCGGAACATGTGTTCCATCTTCTGCTGGTAGTGTTCCATCTTCTGCTGGTATATTGTTACTAACTGGGTTTGTTAGAATTTTGTTAAGAGACTTCAGTTCACTGGGTATGTTCTCTTTAAGTATGTGTTCTTGGTTTCCTTTAATATCTCGATTTCTTCAAGGACATTGATTTTCGTGTTGATATTTTCTTCATGAATAATTGATAACACGTTGTTGATAGTATTAAATTGATGACCTGTTTCTATAATATGCTTGGCAAAACTGGATTTACTCCCATTATATCTGAAGTCCTTAAAGTGTTCATTTCATTAAATCGTGTATTAAAATGTCTTATTGTTCTGCCAATATAAAGTGTTTTAACAGCTATTGCATTTTAGTTTGTAAACTTATAAATGTCTGTCTGTTCTATTTTATTTGAGATTCTGTAATTTAATTTGTTTGTTCTATAAGTAATTCTTATATTTTTGTCATTTTTAATGGTTTTTGCCAGCTTTTGCGATTCGATACTTGTATATGTTACAGTTAGCCACTTAATTTATTTCCCTCAATTTTGTTATATTTGTTAATTCTTTTTCTGCTTTTATTAGTTTATCAATTACTTTTCGTTGTATTCGTTTTTAGTGCCTAGAAGTTTCATGTACTTAGATTCTTTGTTTTAGTTTTCTTGGTTTAGCGATAATTTCATCATTCTGTTAATGAGGCTGATAAATGTACTATTTTTTTTTGTTGCTGAGAGTGTCTGATTTTTTTTATGAATTGTGATTGTAGTACTAGTAGGTTTTCTATGTATGCTGATGTCTAAACTTTTACTATTTAGACATTTTGTTATTGTCAGATCTAGATCATTTTAAAAGTACCGACATTGACTATCTACTTATCTAGTTTTTTTTTAACGACGCTTTTTAACAACTCAAGTCATTATCGTCGTAATTCAAAGCTAGGCACAAAAGGACCAACAAATCGTGATGAGAGGCCTCTTATTTGAGGATTGAGATTATTGTACGTGGCGTATATCTGTCACGGGACCCTTGATTTCCCTTCCGAATGATTTTTACAGCTGAAAAATGAATTGATTCCGGTTGGATTTACACCCCGAACTTCGGAATTAGAAGCGAGGATAATGGAACGACTGGTCCAATAGTAAAAACAGGATTGAGATTCGGGATGTAGCATACTTGAATTAAATCCTGATGTTCATTAGCCTGTTTTCTCTATTTGTTTTAGTCGTTAAGACGAATGATCCAAATTGGAATTGCATTTCATTTAACTCAAATATATCTGCTCTTCACGTTAAATTTAGCGTTGTATTTTAGGGGGTGATGTGTGCGTATTCCTGATCACACAACATAAAAATAAATCTTAGTCTATGTCAGGGGTGGGGGTTACGTACTCTCAGAGCGCATGTGCACTCTCACAAACATTGGCGCACTGACTATAGATACGAGTTAATACAGTGCAAATCAGTTCAGTGTTGCCTTTCAAAAAAGGGTATCCTGTAGTAGAAATGTACTGGTGACGTATCAAACTTCATGCCGTATAACTTATGTACGCAACTAAAGGGATCGTAAACTGTACACAAATAGAGGCGCACTCACACTCACACTCGACAACTGCTTGTCAAAACCTACCTTGCATTTTTTTTTCCAGAGAAGCGATGTGATGTACGAAGGTCATGTCCAAAAAATATTTGCATTTTTATCTGCAAAGTACAGAAATCGAAGCCATAAACCAGCAATTTTAGCCCACTGTACGGGAAATATGAACTCATGGAATGAATAAGAGCGGAGTGAAGTGAGGCGGGACGCGGTATGGTACGTAGGTAGCGAGGTAATCTACCAATTCAGGTGTTGTATTACTTCCCCATAGTTTAAATGCAAGATTTGCAGCTGAATTTTAGTGCCTTGCAGTTAAAACCGACATATATTTTTTGAACACGGCCTTTGTACATCACAACGCTTCCTTGAAAGATATTTCAAAGTAGGTTTCGACATGCAATAGTTGACAATTTCCTTTGTGAGTACAGAGACGTCCGGATCTGGCCTATATTCTTACATAAATATAAGAGGCCTAAATTTTTTTCCCTATACCATGACATTGGAAGAGAGAAAACAGGAAAATCATTTTAATCAAGAGAGTATGTTAAAATGCAAGGAATTCACCATCCAGATATCTCAATTTTAACATTATTATTAATATTCATATTTTTATTATTGTTGCTAATATCATTGTTACTATTATTATTATTATTATTGTTATTGTTATTATTGTTATTGTTATATGTTATTGTTATTATTGTTATTGTTATTATTGTTATTGTTATTATTGTATTGTTATTATTGTTATTGTTATTATTGTTATTGTTATTATTGTTATTGTTATTGTTATTGTTATTTGTTATTATTATTGTTATTATTATTGTTATTATTATTGTTATATTATTGTTTTATTATTGTTATTATTATTGTTATTATTGTTATTATTGTTATTATTACTATTATTGTTATTATTGTTATTATTATTGTTATTATTGTTATTATTATTGTAGTTATTATTGTTATTGTTATTATTATTATTATTATCATTATCGTTATCGTCGTCGTGCAAAATTTTAACATGGAATTTCTACAGAAAAAATGGATTTTCGAGGAAGAATGATGATTAGAAGTAAGATTTGAATTGGAAACTCATTTTTGGAATAAGTTAACACTTTTCATACCATTTATCATACCATGCCAAATAAGATATCACAGAAAATTAAAAAAATATATGCTCTTAGATTTTAACAACATACAAGAGTTAGAAATATGCCAGGCTAAAATGCACAAAGTGTGGCAATATACAGGAAGTGTAAAAAACGATGGCGCAAACTTACATGGCTGAAAATACACGGTAATAGAAGCAACAATGTCCCAGTAAACATGGGTCCGCAAACGAGCCGTTTGCGAGATAATTACGAATATATGGTTACAAGCCGCCACTGAAGTCATTGTTTGTAACATCGTACGGTTTACTCCTTGCGACTTGAAGCCGTCCTATGTTCTTTGTATACAAAACCGAACATTGCCGAGGTGGAATTACAATCAAACCATACACGCAGAACGTACAGGACGGATACAGTACACATAAGTGAAGTGAACTGTGAAATGTGAACTAAATGAGATGAAAAATTAATAGTAAAGTCTAAATTCAAATTAATTTGTACTAACTAGGACGATGTTTACAATTAAATCAGTGGGGCTTGTAACCATACATTCATAATTGTCTCGCAAACGGCTCGTTTGCGGATCCTTGTTTACTGGTACATTGTTGCTTTTACTATCGTGTACTTTCAACCATGTAAGTTTGCGCCATCCTTTTTGATACACCCTGTATAACAAAGCAGCAATTAAATTTTGAAAAAACTGCAGACTATAATCTCTTAGACATAAAAAAAGACCATCAAAGAATTAAATTTGATTCTTACTCATGAACAGCTCACAACTTAGAGACAAATTGTTGGTTCTCACATGCTAATATGTACCTCGAGGAAAAATACATTTTCAAGAAATGAAAGGTGACTAAACAGTCCCCTACTTGACTTTTATTATTATTATTATTATTATTATTATTATTATTATTATTATTATTATTGTTATATTATTATTATTATTACTACCATATTATTTTAATACTTTATTATCATTATTAATTAATATTATTAACAATATTGGAGTGCATAGTGGCGTTTAGCTGAAGGCCGAGTTTTTTTTAATTTAACTGTACAAATGTTTATACAAAATTACCGAATTTTGTTTATTTATTTTCCAATACTGTACTGTATACACATTTATAATTTTCTGCATTTATTGTTGGTTTATTTTACAACCAGTTCTTCAAACTCACTGATAGTTTCACTTAACGCACCAACTTGTCTTCTCACATTGACCACTTTTATTTGTCCATAACTGGAACACGACTGAGCGGCCGACCAACTCACATCTCCTTTTATATGCAATGGTCATAATCATCTGGACCCTTCTTGAAATGAAAATACGAGAGGATGATGATCTTCTAGAAATTATCTGGAAACTGATTCATCCAGAAAGCCGGTCTGGAAAGGTTATTTACAAACTGCACATAATACGAATCCAACTCCTTTTTAGCTTATAGGGAGTCGATACCACTGCCCATGAAATTCAAAGGTAGCAATTTGAGCAAGAGAGCAACAGTGTGTCACAATATTATTATTATTATTATTATTATTATTATTATTATTATTATTATTATTATTATTATTATTATTATTATTATTATTATTATTATTATTCTTTGTAGCTCTAGGGTCTTAACTGAACCTTGACTTCCCTCACAGCAGTAGTACTCCACCATCCTCTGTCCTTAACTTCCATTTTCAAATTCTGTAATCCCAAACTTGCAATTTACTTCTCAACATTGTTCATTTATATTAAAATTATTTAATTAAATCCATTACATGACAGCTCTGAAGAGCCAAAACCAATTGAAATGTTTGCTGTCATTGGCAAATAGAAAATGGCATATGAATTAGCATGGTTAGGGTGATACCCATCTGTAAAGATCATTGTGAACTAGTGATTATCATGCTTGCTTCTGATTCTAATGTTCATGGATCAAGCCCTGTCAGGGTAAATGGATTTTTTTGAGGGCATAAATATCTTGACTATGAATTTTTTCAAAAGAGAAGTAAGCAGTGGATTCCATGTAGTAGATTTACAACATGTAAAATAATCTGAAATCTGAAATAAAATACCTCTGAACAAAAGTGGATGACTTTTCCATGCTTGAGATTTGAAGTGGGACACTAATGACATGAGATGTTAAAGAGATTAGTTGAATAAAAACATACTTACTACTCACAATCCATAAGATCTTAATTTCAATTTTATTGATCAGAATTTGCATTTGTTTATTGTCATGAGACTGAGATGAGCTTTTTCCAGATCATATAAACAAAGAAAAATTCTTGTGTGTAGCTGGGTTCAAACCTGGGTCTCTGGGATACCATGTATCAAGTAGACATGGTATTCATTAAATCAAATAAGTTGTTATTGAGAACTTTATTACAGTAATTTAAAATAATTTTTATTAAACAGAAAACTGTTGCTTATCACAGGATGTTCAGATTTATCATAGGTAAAACCCAAGTAACATTAACACAACTTGGGTTTTATCTTGTGATAAGAATAATTTATGCTGATATTGTGGTTTGTTTAAATACAAAAATTTTCATTTGAATTAGAGTAAATATGATAACCAGAGTGAAATTGCAACAATAACTTATTATCCAATATACATTGCAAGTAGTAAAAAATGGGAAAAATCCTGATATCAAAATGTTTCCATTCACTTCATCTGTTACACATTTTTTGATAATATAAATATTGTGAGAGAAGAACTAAAAGTGTTTAAAAATATTCCTAAGATAAATGTTTGGTCCCGTGAGGGATGAGAATAGGGAATGGAAGGAAGCTTCATAATGAGTTCCACAAATTTATATCATTGTCCTAATATTGTAATATAGGAGATTGAAATGTACAGGTCATAGAGCTGAAATGGGTAATAGTAGGAATTAATGAATTAATTCATATCTTACCTCATACTTAATGTTTTTTAACATGGGAATTGCAGTTTTCATCTTCAGCCCAAAACCATGATTACCAGATTTTCGTTGAAATTTTCATCTATATATATTTCACTAAATCGGGTTCCTTATATAATTCATACAATTTTCAATGTCTCCTTCTTCTCTAAATGTCACCCTTTTTCACAGCCCCAAAAAAGTTCTTAATATCTTTGTTTCAAAAGTAGCCAGAGATTTCTCATCCGACTTTAAAAAAGACCCATGTTTCTGACGCATACTTAATTACTGGTCTTTATAAGAGTTTTATAAATCAGTAACTTAGTTTTCTTTGTTATTAAATGTGATCTTAGATATTTTCTAAGTCCAAAGAAAACGTCTCTTTGCAGCTATTATGTGTCTGAATTTCTATGTGATTGTCATTCTTACAAGTAATTTCTGAACATATATTCCTTTGTCAACACAAATTAAGATATAATTTTAATCAGCCAATGAAAAATAACTGAATATAAAAGTATATTATGTAAAATACAAACTAAAACATACCCATTTGTCAAATTAAGCAGTAATTTTATAATCGTTTGATAATCTGAAATATTTAAACACTGGAAAAGACATGCAAACCCTCTCTTGGTTGTTAAGATATTAAAAACATTTGCAGTGTTTTAATTGAGAGCATATATTGAAGAAAACGCAAATGAATTAAAATTATTGCCCAGTTATTTAAGAGAAAGTAGAATTAGCTTACGCAGAGACACAAGTGTATGTTAGAACACCAAAATCATGTGACATGCAGAGATCATTGATAAAAACACGAACATTTATTTCATTTAGTATAAACTTTACTGCATATTCACTTATAAATAAATATTTAATATATTGTAAATAACTTATGTGATAGGTTCATTAACTATGATTTGAGGGAAGTAGATTATACAGGGAATGATTGGAAGACATTAGCTCAGGATAGGGATGTATGGAGAGCTTATGTCCGTGCGGTCATGAACCTACAGGTTCGATAGTGGCCAGTGAGCAAGTAAGAAAGTATAACGTTGCCATTGGTGTGTTGATTTGATGAACCTTGATATCAAGTTCTGTTCACTAGGAATTTCAAAATTCATGGATCAGAATTGTTTCTTCAGAATATATATCTTTTCCCACACTATCAGTTTCCAAAGGTTTTGCAAATGTTTTAAAAGTTTAGCTTCTTTTTCAGTTTTATGACTCTTCAACAAACTCTGAACTGCAATAACTGATTCTTTAATTTCACCATTTTTAATATTTCTAAAGTGTTCCTTTGTGTAATTTATAAACAGTAGAAATGCTTTCAACATTTTTATTGTGAAACACTTGGGTAAAAGACCATTAGGAAGTTCTAAGCATAGGTTGTAGAAGGGACTTTGCGAATTGTATATTGGAAATATAAAGTGGATTAAGTCGGCTGAAGTAGTAATGGGTCACAGCTTTGAAGTTAAGTGAAGAGCTATTTGTACACATGCTTACCAATAATTATTATTAAACTCATCTATTTCTTGTATAACAAATCGATCCTTCAGTCTTTAAGGCTGCAAAACTTGTCAGTGATATCTTCATGGGATGGGTATGCTTTCATTAACTGCAGTATAAGTTCTCTTTATTCCAAAAGTTGAATTTATTGCTAAAAGTAAACAAGGTCAACAAAACAATTTTTGAGTTTGAGAGGAGCACAACCAAAACCATAGAAATTCCTTAATGATAATTTTAAGCTAAGATGTAGCATTTACCTGAATGTTATAACTCTCTTGTAACACATATTTGTAGAGATTCAGGAAGATGCCTACAATTTAAAACTTCCTTTTTATCTTCATCTTTCCAATGTGAAAAAAGTGTTTCTAATAAAACACACTTTACTGGATTATTTGAGACCATCTGGGCTGCCTGGCCTGCCCATCTTAATTTGTTGATTTTAATTTTTCTTACCAAATGAATGGCTTTCAACATATCATAAATTTCACAATTAAATCTCTTTCTCCACACACCATTATCCTCTATAGGTCAAAATATTTACTCAAATACTTTCAATTCAATGGAATTAAAGTGATTTTCTTTACTTCTATTAAATGACCATGTTCTAGTTACATAAGATGAAACTAGCAAAACTAATGGCTTATAAATGTGACCTTCTGTCTTTCATGATAACGATCTAGAGTTAAAAACCTTTCAAAATTCATAATATTTGGCATTCAAATCTCCCATTAATCTCTTAATCTAAGGTATCGTTTGTTGTTAAGCAACCCAAACACACAAATTATTTAACAATCTCAAACTTAAATGTTCCCAGTTGGCTATTCTGTCCAAATCTTTCTCTTTTAGGCATTAGACCGTAAAAGTCATTCTCTGCTGAGAAAGTTGTATCCAAATACGTTTTTTGCGTACTCAAAAATCTGTTCGTGCGATAATAATTGTTGAAATTCCTAAGCTACCTTGGCGAGGTGACTTAGGAGAGAAACGAATCGTGAGAATCCCGATGGGAACCGATGGTAACCGATGTACTTTGAAACCTTGCTGCTTTATCCAAGATGTCGGACCTTGAAGACTTCGATCTTGTTTTCGGTATACGCGGAGAAGAGGAATTTGACAGTCTACCAAAGAATTCAACTGGAAGACAGGAGAATCGGCGTAATATTGCACGATGCAGACGTCATTGTATATGGTATTATTTGCGGGACACAAGCGTAAATGCATTCCTCTAGCAGACGAAAATAACGGAAGTGGTTTTATCGCTGAGAATTCTGGGTAATTTCTTGCCAATGTTACGAAAACGACGACTTTCATGCATGACCAGTTAGTGGGTAGCTAATTCGATCTTTGCACTTGCTCACGGTGAGTCAGCTCACCAGTGATTGGAAGTAATTTGAGTAGAGACTAATCTATTTTCATAGTCTTAGAAGTTGAGGCTATGATCAATTCAGTTTTCTTTTGATTAATTTTCAGGCCAAATAAAGTTTATCTATTGTTTTATATATGGTATCATTATTCTAACAGCCCGTCATGGAACACATATACAATTAAAAATAAAATCACGTAGTAGATCATTTGTTTAAAACAATATTAATTAAGTTTTAGCTTTAACTTTCTCTCTTCCATCTACCCCCACTTTGAAGTTTTCAAAAATTCACACACATACACACACACATGTGCACATACACATTTACACACAATGCCATAAATATTGTGCAGGACATTGCTGACACATGGTAGCTCTTGTATTACAAGTATGCCCTGATAACTGACAGTTGCAATCTCAAATTTCCTGGATAAAGTTGCATTGTGAGAGCTGGTTATACAAACATGATAAATTCTAGAACAAAGTATTATAATTACATTTGCATTGTTATAATGCCACAACATTTCTTTTTTCAAGCTACCACATTGTCATTTAGACATTCTGGTATTCTCTCCAGGCATGGCGTTATTGTAACCCACTTCTGAGGTTGGGGCACCTTGAAGGCGGAGTTACACTCCTCCGATGATATATATGACAGGTGGTGATAATGGTAATGATAGGCCAGGAGAGGCCTTAATCCTAAACTTAATGAATATGTTAATGATGACTATTTAACTCGTGCCCCAAATGGGGGTCAATGACCAATCACATTTCAATGATTTCTGTTTTACAACCAATCACGGTCGTGTTTCTCCAAATATTTATCAATATTAAATTTACCATATTAAAGAAAGCTCCTCCTTTTTAATATTCTGAACAGGTCTGACCATTATTTTGCAGTGACTGACGCTGTAAGAAATACGGCTACCAGATTGTATATATAGTGCATGGATGTCAACACATAGCACTTGCAGGAGTTAATATAAAAACATTTGTAGCAATTGATTATACCACCAAAAAAGAAACCACTGTTTGCACTTTCTTAAATTTATTTTTTCTCAGGTAATAATCCAGAAAATATATATTGTCATATTTACATCATACGACATCAGAAATGAATTAATATACAGTTTGATGTGTTTCATTTTTTTCTCCACTAGAGAGCATTCTTACAATATTGCGTTTCTTTGGCAATAAATAGTATGATCTGTTGCAGTGATAAACAAAAGAAGCAGATGAGGCGTACCAATCGTTTCTCATTCGTTTTTAAACATCGGCGTTTACATTAAATATATAAATATTTTAAAATAACTATTGTAAAATAATGATTTGTGAGTAAACAGCTTAATTTTATTCGTTAAATAGTCCTAACAAATGCCGCTCTTGATTTCCACTTCGTGAGTCGTGAATTTATCGATTAATTTGGAAATCACTCGTGGCATACTTATGATAATGATGGCAAGATGATGTTCGGGGACCGTTTGGGCCCAAAACTTTCTTGACATTTGTCTTACATGTGAGGAAAAACCCCCCAAAAAAAAACCATCGCCCAAGAAACTTGTCCCGACCGAGGATCGAACCCAGGCCCATTGTGTGACAAGACCACGCAGTGGACATAATGATACAACATAGTACATTTGAGAGCAGGGAATTTTTATGCGAAAACAAAATTTTTCAGAAGAGTGAGACTATGCTTTATAAGTTAATTTCCCGGTGTTCCTGCACTTCATAGAAATATTGAGTATAATCTTGTAAATAAATTTAGGGAAAGTGGATTGATTCTTGGTAAGTAACAGAGTGTAAATTTCTGTGTGGTTACCAGAAAAAAAAAATTGATGTATTCAATGAAAGTTTGGAATGAAGTCCAAAGAAATCTCCATTTTAGGCTTGAACAAGAAATAGGAATTTCAAACTTTCTTAAAAGATGTCGAAATGTATGATAATAAGATTTACTTTTCAACATCAGTTATAAATGTATGTAATTGCTGTAACTGTAATTGGATTGAGGAGTTCTGTACTCTGGGGCATTAAAATGTCTTGGCTCTGAGATCAATATTTACTTGCAATCATGGAAGAGACTGCTTTCCTTATATTACTCCTGAGTCATATTTACTGTACAAGCTCTCAATGAAGTAATGGTATGTGCAAAAATGGGTTGTGTGCAACATAACTTCCCTGTCAATGTCACATTTGAATCTTCGCATAATGGGTCTTACATATTTTATTTATTTAGCAGAAACACAAATCAGTAAACTATTTAAATTTTTAGCATGTTTTCTTAGTGCTTTCTAAGATTTGAAACAATAGTTAATAGTTGTTAGTACCAACCTATATTCTATATTTGTTAGATGGCATTTGTTTCTGTTTTTACATCCAATGCTAAAAATAAAAACAATATAGGAACTAAACTAGAGTTTACATATTTCATAACTAGTTTCAAAACAAACTGTGTTTCTGATGCATAAATAACACTTTTCCGCTTATATTCTCAAGATATTTAATCTCCACAGTGTATATGAGATTTTTTTCAGCTGATTACTTGCTTCCAATTTCCATATGCAGGCTGCAAATGTCGCTATGTCACAAAAAATTATGGCATTGTATATAGAGTGTAATGTTGATTATTGAAATTTCAATCATCCAAAAGTAATATGCAAGTTTACTATTTCTCCATTTGGATAATCTTAATTTCAATGTTTTTTTTTAAACTCAGTAGAGTATATTTATACAGGGTGTAACAGGACCTTGCCGACAAAATGATAGGCCATGCAGAGAGGATCATTTTTTGTGAAGCAACATATAGCCACAAACACGTCGTTTATGAGTTATGCGAGATGAAAGTGTTCACCTGTAAGGGTCGGAATTTAATACAAACAATTGTACAAGTATTATTCTATTGAAAAAAAAAACATGCTTTTACAATAAGTGTTCAAATAGTCGACCCTGTGCCTCATTGCAGGTTTGATATCGTCGCAGCAGCATCGGCCAGCACGGCCAAGCATGGCAGGATTCTTTTTGACATCGTCAAAACACTTGTTGTTTGAACTCTTATTATAAAAAAAACATGTCTTTTCAATAAAATTATAGATGTACAATTGTTTGTATTCACTTCTCACCCTTATGGGTGAATACCTTCATTTGCGTGTAACTCATAAATGACGTGTTTGTGACTATATGTACTTTCACAAAAAATGATCCCTATAATTTTGTCGGTGAGGTCCTGGTACACCCTGTATATTTTTATAACATAGTAAGAAAGAAGATATTTTTGTCAATAAATGTGGGCTTGTTAAACAGAAATCCAGTAATTTGTATTGTAAGTATAACAGCGCCGGATGTCCATCTCACAGTAGCCAATACATTGGATGTACCACTTCCTGTGAACTCTGGAACTAGATTCCCTGAATGTTTTTACTATTGTGGATTTCCAGAACATGTCTGCATATTTTGATAAAGGTGAATTAAATTTCAAAATTGTGAAGTGAATGCTTAGTCAGTTTAGTAGGCCTATATGATTTTGTTTTTTGCACAGGCTCCAGTACCTCCAGAATCCTGGACAGGAATTCGTAATGCTACAGACGATGGATTATCTTGTCCCCAACCTTGGGCTAATGGTTCTTACCCAACTTCAGAGGATTGTTTGTTCCTTAATGTCTACACTACAGCAGTAAGTAATGTGAAGTAAAAGCTTTAACATTTCAACAGTGAAATTTCTTCCCAACATATTTCACTGAATTTTTAGTTTAAGCTTTCAGTTGTGTAGCTACAATCTACAATGACATATCAGCACAATGTTGGACCTTACCGCTCCTTTGTTAGGAGTTTCTAGATCAAGTTAATTTAGTTGTTTTTATTATTCTTTTCATATATCTCAGTGATGGATAAATTATATATGAAGAGAAAAATTATATGCTCAGACTGGGTTCAAAACCCCAGTCTGAGCACATATTTTTTATCTTCAAATATAATTTAGTGATGTTAATTTCCCAAAGAGTCAGCTGCGGTGGACTAGTGGTTATGCTCCTTGTTTTTTGGTCCCGAGGGTTGTGGGTTCAAACTAGACTGGGGTTGATGGATTTTTTTTAGGATCTAAAAATTCAAGGAGCAAGTCCTCCAGGAGGGACTTAAGCTGTGGGTCCGGAGTCTTAGGATTTTTAGGCTCATAAAAGATCTTTAAGCCTGAATAAAAAGGCCTCTAACCAAAATTTACCGACGTCAACATACTAGTAGTACCTTAGTTGCCTGCTGGATATCTCATAAGTTGATATGTTGACTGCATGCCATTCATTACATCTATGGGCAAATAAGGTAACTAAATTAACATTGGGTTATGCTATTATAGATAGATATTTCCCAAAGATGTCATGAATGACATGCGGTCAACATACCGATCTAATGAGACATCTAGCAGGCAACTAAAGTATTACTAGGATAAAAAGGTCGGTAAATATTGCTTAGAGGCTTATTTATTCAGGCTTAAGGATCTTTTGTGACCCTGAAAATCTTCATACTCGGGACCGAGAGCTTAGTCCCTCCCGAAAAACTTGTTTCTTGGATTTTTCCATCCTAAAAAATATGTTGTGTATAATGAAATGTAAAAATTATCTGAAATTAATTTTTTTTAATTCTTGAAGTCATGGGTATTTTTGTATATGATATCAGTCACTCTAATTTTATATTTAACATAAAATTATTAGAAAATAGATTTTAATGAAAAAGGAGTACATCTCTTTTATTTCTTATTATTACAATAGTATCATATTGCTGTGTCTGGTATGCAAGTGGAACATTATATTTTACCCTAGAAGCATATTCTTTTTCTAGGTTTGACAAAACTCTCATTTGTTAGATACAAACACATACAGTCAATTGTAGAAACAAAATCTAATTACAACAGTGGTTTTACAATATTTTATTGTTTTCATAACTCGACAAATATTAAATATATACACCATTAATTATAAAACTATGATCAGGTTTCTGATCTTGTTTTTAATTAACAATTGTGTTTTTTTTTGTTTTCTTACATATATAGCAACAATAAAAAATTGTGAAACCATAGCTGTGGTTCAGATTTTATTATTGTAATTGATTGATAGTCTTTGATGAAACTATGATGATCTGTTGAAGTATTATAGAGAATATCACTAAGAGGATTAATTTAAAATTAAATTATTTTTATCATACCTGTCTTCTATTTAGACTAGTTTCAAAACTTAGGCAGTTTCATCAGTAATTTTACGACCGATGTTCTGTCGACCATTCTTATTCCATCTGTTGGTGGACCGATGAACGTCCGAATAAAATCAACTTCCCAGGAATTTCAAAATTCATTCATTTTTCTTTCTTGTTTTTCTATGTGGATTATTTCCCAAACCATGAGTTATTTAGGTTTTTCATTTTATATTCATCTTCAGTCAAACTCCAACTGTTGAAATTTTGCTATTAACATTTAGAGAAGCCTTTGGAATTAACAATTTGGTAAAAATTATACATTCAGAAGAACACATATAGAATCATAAACTTTGAAGTTAGCAGTGAACAAAATTTTATCTCCAAGTTCATAAAATCGGCACTAGATGAAAATTCGGATGATGGTGTTAACAGAAAAATTTCAACGGTTGGAGTTTGACTGAAGATGAAGGTAAAACGTTTGAAATGGTACCGTGAAAACATGGAACTTTATGAGGTGAGATATAAAAACATTTTCTCCAACTCATTTATAAATTATTGTAATCAATGGTAAAGAGAAAAATGTTTGATTGAATCGGGAATCGAACCCTGAAACTTTAGCTTTCCTTGCTGATGCTCTGACCACTGAGCAAATTCAGGCTAAATTCTCATCCAAGCATAAATCCTCCCTTTACCTTATTCTCTTGGTCCCACATTGAATGCAATGAACACGAAATGCTGAAGGTTCGGAGTTCGATTCCCGGTTCAAGCAAACATTTTTCTCTTTACCGTTGATTAGAATAGTTTAGTTGTATTCATTAATTTACTTATTTCAATCATAGTAATAGCTTTAGCTTCTTAATATTAATTTAATAAATAATGCTATAGCTGTGTGGAGTCCCTTCATGTCTTCTTAATGTAGAAGCCATTCATTGTGTATTTGTGAATGATGATTCATTGCATTGAATCTGGAACCAAGAGAGTAAGGTAAAGGGAAGATTTATGCTTGGATGGGAATGAAGCCTGGATTAGCTCAGGTGTCAGATCATCAGCACAGAAAGCTGAAGGTTTGGGGTTCGATTCCTGGTTCAGGCAAACATTTATCTCTTTACCATTGATTACAATAGTTTAGTTGTGTACGTTAATTTACTTATTTCAATCATAATAATAGCTTTAGCTTATTAATATTAATTTAATAATTTATAAATATTTACATGTAATTGTATAAATAACAAAATTTAGAAAAATGGTGAATATCAGATTTCTATTTGCACCCCTGGAGTAATAAGGTCATAACTAGACTTGTCAGGTGTCCCTTATTATACAAGATTTCCCATATTGAAGACTTAGGCTCGAATCTATGAACGCATTAGACAGTAAAAGTTGTTCTCTGTCTGCCCTGTTATTTCGGCCTGAGAAAGGTTGCATCCAAATACGTTTTTTTTTGCTTACTATACCGCAAATATGTTCATTTGATAATAATTGTTGCAATTCCTAAGCTACCTGGCGAGGGTGACTTAGCAAAGAGGAACGAATCGTGAGCAACCCGATGGGAACCGATGGTAACCAATGTAGTTTGAAACCTTTCCGCGTACCTTGCTGCTTTATCCAAGATGTCGGACCTTGAAGACTTCGATCATGTTTTCGTACGGAGAAGAGGAATTTGATAGTCTACCAAAGAATTCAACTGGAAGAACAGGAGAATCAGCGTAATATTGCGCGATGCAGACATCGTCGTATACGATTTTGTATGTGGGACGCAAGCGTAAATGCGTTCCTCTAGTAGATGAAAATAACAGAAGTAGTTTTATCATTGAGAATTCTGGGTAATTTCTTGCCAATATTACGAAAACGACGACTTTAATGCATGACCAGTTAGTGGGTAGCTAATTCGATCTTTGCACTTGCTCACGGAAAGTCAGTTCACCAGTGATTGGAAGTAATTTGAGTAGAGACTAATGTATTTGCATGCGACCCTAATCATGGCATGTACTAATGTCGAATGGGGATGATAAAAGTTATATGTTTAATATTTTACTAAATGTTTTCAAATTTTTTTCATGCGTGCTATATAAATTTCATGGTTTGCACAACAAACTCATAAGTAGTAGAGCTCCAATGTCAGGCATTAATCACATGCTTCACTACTAGAGACCCTTATATGGGTTATGTTTGAAGATGAACAGTTATTGATTATATCATTAAGGCTATGCTAAAGCTTAGTCGGTGTTCTCTCATTCTGTGGGTCTCTTACTTTTCGGAGAGATGGTATCTGGCCATTTGAAGTTTGTTATAGTGATTTGTCTGATACATTATTTAATATAGTTTGGGTGAAATATGAGTAATTCTCCTCCGCAAAAAATAAAGAGACTACATATTGTTTATTTTTTATTTCTACATATATTTGAAAAATGGATAGAACAGTTTCGCACCCAGATTAAATCGTGCAGAAATAATAGTTTTAAAGCATAATGCATGTACTACAATTTTTTCCAAAACAAGTTATTCCTTTATATCTCTTATTGCCATTTTGAAAACCTCTCATATTTAGTTGCAACTCACAAACAGAAATTTTAAACTTCAAAGTGCTAGTAGTACTAGCAGAAATAGTAGTAGTTCATCTCACTACTCTTGGAAGCATAGGGCCTTTGTGAAAGCGTGCCACCAGATTCTGTTTTTTTTTGCCCAATTCCTGCTTCATTCCAACTTTTGCCTTGTTGTTCAATTTCTGTTGTTATAGTACTGCACTAAGTAATTTTTTATCTTCTTTTTATAGGTAATCCCTGTGGATTCTGTTACAGTGCTCTCTTTGGCACATTGTCTAGTTCTCTTCTGAGAGTGTCCAATCCATTTCCATTTGTGATATTTAATCTCCTTTCAAATCTCATTCTGTGATGTTAACCTACACTATTCCTCGCTTGAAAATTCAAAGTACCGTACCTACATAAAATCATGTTTTTAACGTATCACTCTGATATTTTTAAACATGCTACTTTATTACTATAAATGTTGCTTTGTTACACTAATCAAGTCTAGGTTGCTGTTTTCAAAGTGTGTTTAAACTCAAAAAATGAGTTTAAACTCAAAAATGAGTTTAAACTCAAATTTGAGTTATGGCCTTAAATCATGTTTTTAACGTATCACTCTGATATTTTTAAACATGCTACTTTATTACTATAAATGTTGCTTTGTTACACTAATCAAGTCTAGGTTGCTGTTTTCAAAGTGTGTTTAAACTCAAAAAATGAGTTTAAACTCAAAAATGAGTTTAAACTCAAATTTGAGTTATGGCCTTAATATTCTAGGGATATGCTATATACAAGAAAGTCTAATAGAGTTTGTTAAGTCACATTAATTTCCATACAATTAACAGTGATTATATGTTTAATATTAAGAAATCCCCCCTAGGAGCTATCAACTTGACGTGGTGGGGGGCTTAGTACCCGATGAACCAGACGACCCTACTGGGGAAGATAGACTTAGGTTAATCTTGCTGGTGGGTATAAGAGGCGAGGGAACTAACTATAGCTCACAAAGGGGGAATGGCGTCTGTATCCATATTGGGCGGCCACATCTTCGTCAAGTCTTCAACTGTCAACAGGGCGACAAGGAATAGCACAGCTAAACTTGTAGGGCTTGAAGAGCGGAAGAAGCAGCCCTCTCTTGGGGGGTGGATACCCAGAGGAGCATGTTTGGAGGCTCAGAGGAAGCAGCCCTTCCACCATCCTTGTCCTGCGAAGCGCTCGTAACGCTGCCAGGGACATTTATCTTACTGAGAAGCTTCATGGAAATCAGCCGGATTGTCATAAAAGGAACCGACCCAAGCAAGATAAAAGGATACGATTTGGAATAAAGGACATTTTGAAATTAGGAAATTGGAACGTAAGGAGAATAAATACAAAAGAAGAAGAAGAATTAGAAAGAGAATTAAAGAAAAAAGAAATAAATATAGCAACAATAACAGAAACAAAAAAAGAAACTAAAAGGAACAAAGGACTTAAAACACTATACTATGTTGTATAGCGGAGTAGAACAGACAACAAGAGCGCAGTGTGGAGTAGCAATTTTAATAGATGTAAAATGGAAGAACAAATTGAATAGCTATGAGTTATAAATGAAAGAATCCTGATAGCCAGATTTAAAATTGAAAGAGGATATATGATGATAATTGCTGTGTATGCCCCAGAGGAAGGCAAGAAAGAAGAAACAAAAAACATTTTATAAAACATTACAAACATTAGTTGATAAATATATAAAAGATCATCATTTAATAATACGTGGAGACTTAAATGCCAGAGTAGGCAATGACCCTATACCTAATGTAATAGGAAATAATGGAGAAATAACAATAAATGATAATGGACAGGATTTGACACAGTTTTCAACCTATAATCAATTAAAAATAATGAATACCTATTTCCGAAAAAAAGGACATACATAAATATACAAGACGTGGATATAACTCAAGATCAATAATTGACTATTTAATCGTAAACAACAAGCTTGGAGCCTTGGTAAAAGATGCGAGAGTACATAGAGGCAGCGATATATACTCTGATCACTATCTCGTGATAAGTAAAATAAACATAATAGCTAAATGGCGGAAAAATAATATAAAGAACAAAAGGAACCAAGAAGTATATAAAGTATATTTATTACAAGATCAAAGTATTAGACAACATTATGAAAGCAGAATGAATAAATATATATCAGAGATAGCGACGTCAGAAGATATAAATATTGAATGGGAAAATATATCAAATGTAATACATAAAACAGCAAATGAGATATTAGGAAAGAAAAATAGAATAAGAAATAGGAAGGGCTTGAGAACTTGGAATGCGAATATACAAAATGCAGTGAATGAAAAACAAAAAGCATATCATACATACTTACGACTGAAAACAGAAGAATCGTATGAAGAATATAAAATGAAAAGGATAATTGCTAAAAGCATTATAAGAAAAGCCCACCAGGAGTGATGGGATAAATTTATAAGCTCAGTAGAACATGATATGTATGGAAGACAAGAAATAGGTTATAAATTAGTGAAACATCTAAATCAGACTGAGAAAGATTCTGCCAGATTGAATATAATCCCAGAACAAGAATGGATCCAACATTATGAAAAACTTTGGAAAAAGGAGGAAATTGAAGGAAAAGAGAACAATGAGGAAGAAATAAAAGTGGAAAATATTGATGTAATAGACATTAATGAATTAGAGATGGCTTTGAAAACCACTAAGAATAGGAAAGCAACAGGATTAGATAATATAAATATGGAATTAATCAAATATAGTGGAATATTGTGTAAACTACGAATACTTCATCTAATTAATATATGTTGGCAGACCTATGGGATTCCATCCACTTGGAAAACAGCAATTGTGAAGAATATATTCAAAAGAAGAGACCGGAGAAATTGCGAGAATTACAGAGGGATTAGCTTATTGAATACTGTCTACAAGATATATACGAAAATAATAAATAATAGATCGAGAAACATAACAGAAATAATAATAATTGAAAATCAAAGTGGATTCAGAAAGAGAAGGTCATGTATAGACAATGTCTTTACACTGAAACAACTCATAGACAAGAGAAGAGAACATAACTTAGAAACTCACATAGGATTTATAGATTTGGATAAGGCCTTCGATCGAGTAAACAGACAAAAATTATGGGAAATTTTACTAATGAAAGGATACCCGCTGTGCCTTGTTGATACAATAAAGAAATTATATGAAGACACAAATATAATTATAGATACCGGATTCAAAAGAACAGATACAATCAAAACAAATACTGGATTACGACAAGGATGTAGTTTATCACCCACTTTGTTTATATATATATATATATAATATATATATATATATATATATGTATAGATAGACGATGTTTAAATAAATGGAAAGTTTTAGTAAATCCAGGAATAAGAATGGATAATAAAATGTGCATAAATAATCTTCTATTTGCTGATGATGTAATCATAATACAGAAAAATGAAGACGACTTACAGAAATCAATGCATGCATTAAATGAAATATGTAAATTATACGATCTAAAGATTTCTGTAAGGAAATTGAAGACCATGGCTTTTAGAGGAAGAGATCCAGTGAGATCCAAAATTATTTTAGAAAATCAAAGTATAGAACAGGTGTCTAGTTTCAAATATTTGGGCTGTGATGTTGGCTACAATGTGGAAAGAGATATAGACTCCAAAATAAATATATTTCAGACGGTGTGTGGAACAATACAGAGAACATTCAAAAATAAAATTAGAAAAGAAACCAAGATAAAAATATATAATGTTATGGCGGTTCCCACAATATTGTATGGATGTGAAACTTGGGCTCCAGTGAAAAGAGAGAAGGATAGAATACAGACGGCAGAGATGCGGTTCCTAAGACAAGTAAAAGGATGTACAAGACATGATAGAATAAGAAATGAGGATATAAGAGAAGAATTGAAAGTACAGCCTTTATTGAATAAAGTCACGAATTACAGACAGAAATGGATTGATCACATGGATGGAATGAGTAAGGAGAGATATCCATCGTTAGCCAGAAATTATCCAGCAAGAGGAAGGCGTGATGTTGGAAGACCTAGAAGACGTTGGGCTGATGCAATATGAAGTCGGAACGGGCAATTGCCTAATCCCTGGAGTGATGGTGAATATTAAGAAATATATACTTTTAATACCTACATCTGGTTCATAAAAACAATTAACTAAGAAATATTCTTAAATTTCACGATCATTTTGAAATCATTTTCTCATAGTTTTATATTCAAGAAAAGTGGGTGAATTAATGTGTAATAAATGTCATAAATGGAATATATCTTATTGAATTTAAATTAGTAATCACTAATGATAGGGGGGAAAAAACATAATTTGAAGTGTACTAACATGTATTGGTTATTAAGGTAGAATTTTTTTATCACTCACCTCATATTGAACAATATACCTTAATGAATATACTTCATAGTGAGAATTCCTAAAATAAGTAATGTATTGGTTAATTAAGATTTATAACATTAAAACCTCAGCTAAAATAATTTATTTGTAAAGAGTTTCAGTTCATGTTCAGTATGTTTTATTTCAGCTTTCAAAAAATGGGAACAATCCAAACAGACCTGTTGTAGTGTTCTTTCATTCTGGCGGATGGTTTTATAACTCAGGAGGAAGTTTCCTGCATGGACCACAATATCTTTTAGACAAGGATATTGTATTGGTTGTCACTAACTATAGACTTGCTGCTCTTGGTAAGAAAATTATCTTTCGTAAATTATTCACACTTAGCTATCTACAATTTTTGCAAACTTTAAAAAATCATCAAATTGGAAAATGTTAAGAGTATTGTGGAAAATCCAGATAAAAAACCTTTACCACTAGTCTCTAACTCATTGGCACTATCAAACCTGTAGGTTCATGGTTGCGCAGACATAAGCTAATGTTTTCTAAACATCCCCTGTATAATGATCTTGTAGAAGATTTCCGGGCTGTTGGCCCTGGACTTGAGACTTGTAGTTCCCCAACGTTTCGCCAGAGACTGCGCCCGGCATTCTCAAGGGTTGCAGTCTCTGGCGAAACGTTGGGAAACTACAAGCCTCAAGACCACGGCCAGCAGCCCGGAATTCTTCTACGGTACAAGATCATCATAGTAGTAACTCTGGCCGTAAAAGCCTAAGTCAATATATCCCCTGTATAATCTACTTCCCTCAAATCATGATTAATATCATTCTCTCACCTCATTCTTGGCCTGCCTACTGGGTGCTTTCCCTCTGGTTTTCCTGCAAGGAGTTTCCATGCCTCTCTTCCATTCCCATTCGTTCCACATGTCTTGCCCATTGCAGTCTATGAGAATTAATTTTTCTGATTCCCCATAAAGATCATATTGCTCATTGTTATACAGTCTTTTTCATTTGCCTGTCTGTTTCTCTCTTTTGATCATTAGTCTCTATCCATCCATAATTATTTTTTTTAACATTCAATCTTTACTTATTCCCTGTATATATATCTTCACCTCGCCTTGTACCGGTATGTGATGTATCTAATATACTCTTATCTATGATTTTACTAGATACAGTACAAAGGCTCCTCCATTATCTCTATATCTCCATAATTATGTTTTTAGCACTATTTTCCAATCCCAATTTTTTTCTGTATACCTTTCCTCACCTGATCACTCACCATGCATGCAGTCTTCCTAATGTTCCCTTACCTATGAATTTCATTTCTAAAGCTTACAATACCAATAATTGTACCATTGTGTTTTCAAAGATGAAGACAGAAGTATTATCTAACATGTAAGAGATAACAGCTGATCACTAAGAATTAAAAGTAATCATTTCCAGCTGCTTTTATCTTGAACAATCTTTTAAATACAGTATTTTTTATATGATAATTGTTCATTTTAATGTTATGAAAGGGCCAGACACCCTCATTTATTCCTACTAGAAGTTGATGATCCTGATTTTCACAATGTAGAGAGCTGAGGGTACTTCCCATTATAATTTTCTGTGACAAAATCTTAACATGGACTCTTCTAAAACATTAACTTTTGATAAACGTGGAATTACTGATTTTGTAACAAAAATTTCAAGAAAACAATAGTGAAATCCCTTTTAGCATAAAACAATAAGGAAATAGTTTAATGATATCTTTATTTGCTACAGTGTGGTTTTGTTTTTGCAGGTTTTCTGAGTACTGGAGATGATGTGTTAATTGGAAACTATGGAATGAAAGATCAGGTTGCAACACTGCGATGGGTACAGCAAAATATTGCTGTATTTGGAGGGAATCCCAAAGATGTGACAATAGCAGGTTGCAGTGTTGGTGGAGCTAGCATCTGGCTTCACATGATTTCACCTATGTCTAGGGGTAAACATATACACACACAAAATATTGCACTTGGACGGGATTTCGTCTTCACCTAGTTTTGGCATAAACAATCACACACAGATGTTGAGTAATAATCCCACAACCACTTTATTTATTACAAGTTATCAGTTAAAGATCACTCACAATTTGCTTTAATAATTATTCTGGTTTTAATGTTCATCTTACACACAATTATTTCAAGTCTCTGATGTGTCAACTCACTGCAGCTCTCTCTCACTCTGTTCACTATACCACTGTCAAAACACAACAACCTGGCCTCCGTACTCACTACATATTATATGGGCGAGAAGTAACTCTCTAGGCTTAGGTTTGAGAGTCTTTGAAACATAGAAGCCTCTGACCACCAATCTTTCCTGAAAGGGGAAGGAGATGTTCATAGAGACATCTGGAATGTCAGCCAAGACATTTCGATGATCACCACAGGCCTTTCGATTCGTGAGTCGGTGACTCAAAAACCTATTTCAACAACTATTCTCGCCTTGCCCGCATAATTTAAACATCATAATTACCATGCATCATTATATATATATATATTTCAACTTAATTATTTATAGGTCATTAATCATTATGTAACCATTATTCATATAAAATTATTTATAAGGGTATATTAATGGTACAGTCTTGAATTTATTAATTTAAAATTAGTTGACTCAAGATGTGTTTGAACCAATGACTTATGGCAAGCACACTGCAATGGATTGCTTAAATAAATGAATCCAGTTAAGGATATTCAAACCTTTGTGGTAGTTGGCCCCAATCAATTAATATGTTTGTCACCGTGAAGTATAACCACATATCTCCAATACTTTAACAGTCAGAATTGTGTTTATGTTCATTAATAAGTAAAAATGTGATTTCTATTTATGAGGTGGACTTAAAATATGTCCATGTAGTAAACCCAAACTCTATAAATTAACTTGAATAGAATATAAGAGTAGCAATAAACTGTGAAGAACTTGCTGCAGCGATTGATAATTTCATAAGGCATTAACACATTGGTGACCGACAGCTGTGCGTTCCACCCACCGCTGATAGACCGGACATTTCTGTCATTGGGGTGGAATTTTAATTAAACCACGCTAGCACAGTGTGGGTTTTACATCAATATATTTACAGTCAATTACAATAATACGTAAGTAATTCTTTATTAGGTTCTCACCCGACCTTCTAGTAGAAATTGAGGTTTTGAAACATTCTCCTTTATGTAAAGGCACAGTGCAAAAGGAGCATATGTAGAGAGTTTCTTTTCTTGTGTTCACTGCAAATGTGGCAAGTTTTGGAGGAATATTTTTCTTTCCAGTCACAATTGATGTTATTTTATGTTTCTTCATGTCTCCTGACAGCCTATCTGGTGGGTCTTGACGTGGTGTCCTAGATGTGGTTTCCTTTTCTCTCCGTCTTTCTTCCTCTTCCCTGTCATCTGTTCCTAATTTCACAACTGCCAAACAAGAGGCTGTTTCAAACAAAAATAACTTTTATGATGATCTTGATGAATATTTTCGGGCTGTAGGCCGTGGTCGTGAGGCTTGCAGTTGTCTTGAGGATTCCAGACGCAGTCTTTGGCGAAACGTCGGGGAACTACAAGCCTCACGACCACGGCCTACAGCCCGAAAATCTTCATCAAGATCATCATAGCAACTCCGGCCGTGAAAGTCTACGTGAATACAAAAAAACTTCTGTTTGACATTTTGTTGTTAGGGTTTTGAAATGTATAGACCCTGAAAGCATTAAAGAGTGCACAATTCAGAAGCCACAATACACCTTTCTTGCTCCATTTCACGTTTTTATAAGGATAGAGTAACATGTTAGATACTGGTCAGCCCTGTCTGTGCCCTTCACATACTTGTTATATTTAGGTATTCAATAGGGCATTTTAACAACTTTACCCCTCCCACTCTCTTGTTGCCTGATGTAATGTGCTAACCACTCTTACGTCTCTTATTTTTTCATGTTTGAAGCAAAACTCCTCCCTTACTACAAAATACACTTTTTCCAGGTTTGAGTTTATTTCCACAAATGATTTTTGAAGCCTCCTGTTAATCCTCATTGTTACACAAAATCTCGTCTTTCTTTCGAGCAAATATTCAGCTATAGCCACACTATTATAATAATTATCCTGGTAGACATGATGCCACATAGATAAATTCGTCTCCAGAACTTAAAATAGTGTTTCTTCTAATTTTTACCCTTTGCAACATATATTTGCAGGTTACATACGTATCCCGTAATCACCTAACTACCGGCACTAAAATTCCATATTTCACCAGCCCGTCTGTCTTAAAACTGTAAACAACTCTTTCTGTAAAGATGGAAATTTCATAAAAGAGAAGAGAGGGGTACAAAAACAACTAAAATTTATTTCACAATGAGAAGAAACAAAATTGCGCGCGTTCTTCAAAAGCGAAGAGGCAGGGAAACCATACAAAACGTAAAAACGGAAATCTCTGTGGCCAGTCATCTAGCGCTGGCCATTAATACAGGGAGATCTCCATGGCCCGTCATCAATGTGTTAACAGTGTCACAGCAATTAATGGAGCTTGACTATGAATTCCGGATCTTACAGCGTAAGCACTGCACCAGAGATACTGATGTGTGTTTCATAATAATCAGTCCATTGGATGTAGGGGACCAGCTCCTGTAAACTTCTGACAGTCCTTAACTGGTTCCTTGTATATTTCATCACTGGTTATTTGATGAAATCTAATAAAACTTCTAATTTCAATCTTACATATTTACATATATTTCTTACATAATATATAAGATGAAAATAAGCTTTACTGGCTATATATATGATGTTAATTCCCAATAAGGTCTTCTCGTTAAAGAAGCTACAGATGATGTGTAGAATGAAAAGTTCATAGTCTCAGTGTGTGGGAATTCATATTAAGGAGAGAATTAATATGCACTTGAATTGGTAGCCTGGTAGCTCAGTGGTCAGAGTACTGGTGTACAGAACCAGGGGCATCGGGTTCAAATCCTGATTTAGGCATGTATTTTCTCTTCAAATAAAAAAAAAATATTGTTTATAATCAAACGTTTAGTTCTGCATAGACTGTGTAATGGATTCACCAGAGTTCAGCATATAAAGTATATGATGATAATGATTGTTGTCTCTAAACATATTTGTGTTCACTCTAACCAATTTAGACATCTATCTGGCTGACAAGATACATGAAACTATCCTATTTCTAAGATGATACATTTTAAGTCATATTAAGTTATCATCCTCTAAGTTTGTAACAAAATAAAAGAAAAGAACATAAAAGTTAATTTTTGTTTTAGAAATTGATCATCATATTCTTTAGCATTAGTAGCTAAATTGGGTCATTAATTTTACCATGACTTTGAAATGTGTTTGATTTGTGATCAACACAATTATTTTTAGTTTATTTCTGGTTCTTAGGTTCAATCTTTAAAATAAGTGATATTAATAATTGAATATATATGTTTATAGGTCTGTTCAATAAGGGAATATCTATGAGCATGGGAGTGAACACTCTATGGGATGTCACTAAAGATCCAGTGACTCAAGCGAAAAAACAAGCAGCTTTGCTCAACTGTCCAAATGACACATCTGTAGAAATTGCTGAATGTCTTAGAGGAAAGGGTGATCAAGAAATTGCTTCTACATACTTTGATATGTTGGTAAAGTACTTTTTAATATTACAGAGATCATTCCATAATGATAATTTTTAATGTATTTACCACATACTACTTACAATTCACATAGTATATAAGAAATATTGTATCAAAGTCAATACTGAATGTTCAAAAGTTTAGTGTTTGTACAGTGACTTTAATGGTTTTTATTTAAGTAAATAAATACCTCATAGTGCTAATTCCATAAAAAGTGAATTTTTGTGGTTGTCTCTCACATGGGAACACACAATCACAGTGGAACTCCCATTGTTTGGAACCCGAAGTTTGAGTATATATTGTGATCTTTGCAGTCAGAAATCTCATTGAATATTGTCAAATTTGAGCACCATACCGGTACTTATAAAGTTACGAATGTTATTAGTGCTTTGTATAGTTTCCATAATGTCTCAATTAGACTACAAAAATACCAGAAAGAATTTTATGTATGATTCATATGTGATAATGTAGGAATGTTAAAAGGCATATATAACAAACTTCATAGGAGGTAAATTATTTCAGAAGAACCCAGAAAACCTAATTTACTTTCATGCAAAGCATTAGAACAGTTGCATGATTTGCAAATGATTTCCTGCAACTTCTATGACCAACTGGTTGTAACAAGGTGCATATTTTGGTCAGATGCAACTTCATATATGTCAAAAATTGGTCAGTCTTTGAGTATTATTTTTTGCAATCTTATCGATGTCACATGTTTAACCATGGTCATTATTTGCGTAGTCGATTTGTTCCATCCAGCTCCCCAGCTATAAACCACTCTTCTCTACACGATAAGCTAGAAGTTGTTTGGATGTGATCGTGTGTCATCGTAAGTTTTCGTTATCTGTGGTCCTGTAATATGAAATGTGCGGGACTTGGCTAGTAGTGGAAACTTATTTTAAATCATAATTATTACATTTTTAATTAAGCTTGTGGTCCTACAATTCTCAATAGTAATCGTCGGGTCTATATTGAAGTGTTGGACGTTAAGATAATATTATTATGGTAAAATATATTAACTTCATTTGAATAATGGAATGTACATATGCGTTATGGCTGGAAGGAAAGCACTTCTGCTTCTTGCATACAGTAGTGTTGAAAAATGTGGAAGCTCACAATCAGCCGGGACAAGACAGTGGACAAAGCGCATGTGACTGTGTAATATGTGCTATCCTAAAAGTAAATTTGCCTGAAGCGCGTTCGAAGATGAACGAGTAATACAAAGTGGTAGACTTACTCCTGAGTTAAATATCACAACTAAGGTGTAAGGTGTTTCAAGTCGCAAATTTACAATAGCAACGAGTGATTAAATGGGTGTCCTCGTGCACAAAAACTGCATTGTTGGACATGTTTTCTGTTTAATGACGAAATATCTCTATGAAACAGTGCGAGTTATTGCGACATGGGAAACATACATAAAGCCATTAAAAAGCATAGTCTATCTAAAAATAATTTAATCTCCATCATAAATGAAAAATCTTCGGCAAGTCGAGAATTGAACATATGTTGGACAATCAGAAAAAAAAAAATCAGGATTTACAATTCAATCTTTAAGAAAAAATAGTCATAGCAAAATGCTTCATCGATGTAGTTTGTTTTTTTTTTGTCAGAGTAGAGATATGACACGACTCTATCAATAAATAAAATTACGTTGAACTCATGAAATTGCTCGGTGAATGACGGGAAACTAAATCACCATTTAGAACATTCTACGGCATTTACAGGAATGTCAAATTTAATCCAGAATGATCTAATCCGTCCATACCAAACGTATTAATGGACAGATCAAAGAAGCGGATTAATGAATCAAATTTTATTTGCATTGTTTTAGATGAGGCAACAGACATAAGTAATTTCTCTCAGCTATCCCCTGTGTTTCGGTATGTCATCGATGGTGGCCAAGTACATGAACGATTTTTAGGATCCATTAACGTTTTTGATAATAGAACAGTCGAGACATTATACAATATAGGCCCCTAGTGGTTCAACTGATTCATGATTTCGGATGTGAGAACAAACTTATTACACAAAGTTAGCATCTGTCACGGCACGTCAGTTGAATGGACTGCAATCGAAAGTTAAAAACACTTTTCCAAATGCAATTTTCGTTCATTTAGTATTATTCTAATCTGTGACCATCATTAAAGAATACATTTTGTTCCTTACTTTGAATGGACTAGCTGCATTCTTTTCAAAATCAACCAAAAGAACAGGGTTTTTGATGAAGAAAAAAAGAAACGGTTGGCAAGAGTGTCTTCGACGCGGTAAAATTACAGTTCTAGTTTGGTAGGAATAGTACATGAGTATCCGGGATGTGCTAATTTCTGTCTATGAAAAAATTACGAATCCAGAGAAGAATATTGGGATCAGGAATCCTATATTGCTGCACATGGAGTTTTGATCACACTGCAAGATTTGATTTCAATTTTATATTGAATACATTTGTAAATATTTTCCTTGTAACTGACAGTTTATTTGATATGCAAGCAAAATATCATGATATTGATTACTGCATAAATAGATTAAAAGAATAAAAAAATCCTAGAAAACAAACGGGAAGAATTAGAACAAAAAATAAAAAAATGAACTTCAGGTAAAACTTTTGACACCAAAACAAAAAATACAGACAAATATACGTACAAATTTTTGACACTATACTGTGTCAAATAAGTTATAGATTCAGTAATTCAGACTGATTATTATTTTTAGAACATTTGGTTGGCCTCGCGAAGGGTACAGTTATGCCGACTATGTATACCTTAATACTCTCGAGAAAGAGACAGGCACTGCGACTTCTTTCGTAGCTCTGCGGAGAACGTCCTAATCCTATGTTCTCGTCGTGCTCCCTGACTGCAGTCGTATAGACTGTAGCTAACAGGATGGGACGAAAGGCGAATTCTCCGCGCCGGTAAAGATTGAGACCTGTCGGCTAAGGGAGCAAACCCAAACCCACCCCCAGGTCCTAGACATGTCTGGGGGTTAGGCGTCAGGCTGGCAACCTGGCTCTGGAGAAAAAGTATATCGCTACGTACTTCCGTAAAACTGTGTCAGCGGGATGGATTTCCCTATAACAGACTTAAGCTACGAAAGGGGACATTGGGCTATTGGCACATGGAAGGTTCAAGGCTTGAATACTAAAGAACAAGAAGTAATAGATGCGATTACAGCAATGATTGCAGATATTATTGTGCTCTCAGAAAAAATAAAGAAAGGGAAAGGACCGGAAAAATTAGGAAATTATACACATATCTGGAGTGGCGTAACAAAAACTAGTAGAGCAAAAAGACAGGTATAATCCATTGATATAATAAAAAAGTAAGTTGGTAAAAAATATAGTGTCTTGGAAGAAAAGAATTGATGAAAGAATTATTAAATTTAAACTCAAGGCTTTTTGGGATAGAGCTGATAAAAATAGGAGTAATAGACCATAAATGCGGATCGCAACAACCATAGAAAAAAATGAATTTTTTGACAAACTGTCAGAAATTTTGGACAAAATAAAAATGTATGTGTACGAAGTAATAATAACAGGAGATTTTCATAGTCGAGTAGGAAGTAGAATGAAAGACGAAGTGATTGGACCATTTGGGGAAAGGTGGAAAATGACAATGGGAGATAGATTGCTAAGTTTATGTAAACAACATGGCTATATGATAATGAATAGTTTCTCCCAACATCGGGAAATACATAAATACACATGGGAACAGCCAACAAAAAAGTCTCAAATCAATAATTGATTATATAATTGTGAAACAAAAACGTGATATGATAGTGAAAGATGTTAGAGTGTATAGAAAACCAGATTGCGGAAGTGATCATTATATGCTTTTGGGAAAATTCATATTAACAAGTAGCAAAAAAACAGAATAAATACAACTCCTTTGATTGAACAAAGTTATAAAGTAAGTTTACTCTATGATGAGAGTATAAAATATCTTTATCTTTAAAGCAAAAACTTAATTTAAATGTAAATAAATCTGCAGTGGAAATGTATGATCAACTAAAGGAAAGTATACATTCAGCAGCTTTAGAAGCACTTGGGACAGAAAATCGAGAACCAAAAAGAAACAATGAATGGTTTAATCACGATATTAAAAAATTAGTAGAAGAAAAAAAGAAAGCACGGATGAAATGGTTATCAGATCACTCAACAACATCTCGAAATAAATATATCACTTTAAAACATAAAACAAAGGTGGAAGTGAGAAGAACAAAAAATGAGTACTGGGATAATATATGCTTGAATATAGATCATTCGATTGGATATGCTAGATCCAAAGAAGCTTGGAAAACATTACAAAATATCAGGAAATCAGAAAGGAAGAAAGAAGATAAATATTCAGTTGATAAGACCATCAGAATGGATGCAACATTATAAAGGTTTACTTCAAGAAAATAGAAATGAGTTTCAACTTCAAGATACGGATGTAGAATATAAATTTGACACTCCAGAGATAACAGAGGATGAAGTAAAAAGAGCTTTGAAAGAGGCAAAAAATAGGAGAGCACCAGGACCAGGAAATATTCAGACGGAACTCCTAAAACATGGAGGAGATATTTTGGTAATATTTTTAACAAAACTTTTTAATAAAATTGAAATTGGAGACGATATTCCAGAAGACTGGAATTTATCGTACATTACTCCTATTTTTAAAAAAGGTGATAAGAAACTGTGTTCCAATTATAGAGGTATAAGCGTTTTACCTTCAACAGCTAGGATTTTTAGTAAAATTATAAATTTTAAACTTAAGGAGATAAAAGATAACTTAAGAGAAGAACAATGTGGATTCTGGAGTGGAAGATCATGTATTGATAATATTTTCTGTATTAGACAATTACAAGAGAAAATCCTAGCAAAAAATAAAGAACTACATATGACCTTTATTGATTTAGAGATGGCATATGATAGTGTACCTCGACAATTGTTATGGATGGCAATGAGAAATCTGAATATCTGTGATAAATGGATTAATATTGTTAGGAGGATCTATAGTAATACAAAAGCTAAAGTAAAAATACAGAATACTTTAACAGAGGAATTCACAATGAATAAAGGCCTTAAGCAGGGATGCAGTTTATCACCAATTCTTTTTAACATTTATTTAGACCAGGCTCTTAACTTGTGGTATAAAAAATGTTCTGAAATGGGTATTCCTATAGGAGGAAAAGTACTGCATTCATTGTTGTTTGCAGATGATCAAATCATTTTTACAGGGGATGAAGATGATATGAAATATATGATAAATAAACTAATGGAAGAATATAAAAAATGGGGACTGAATATAAATTTACGGAAAACAGAATATATGTGTTTGGGAAAGGATGTGGATGACCTCATACTTGAAACAGGGAAAATAAAAAAGTGTGAATTTTTTAAAATATCTTGGGTCAATAATTACAAGTTTTGGTACCTGTGAGAGAAATGTACAGACTAAAATTGCAATGGCAAAAAATGCAACTAAGACATTACATGGAATAATTTGGAATAAGAATATTACAAAGGAAACTAAAATGAAAATTTATAAGAGCATAATAGACAATATTTTGTCATATGGAAGTGAAACTTGGTCTCTGACGGAATTACAAAAGAACAAAATTAGAACAGTTGAATTTGATTATTTTAGAAGAAGCCTCCAAAAAACAAGACAGGATAAAATAAGAAATGAATTCCTTTGGAGAGAAATGAATGTCACCACATCTGTTGTTAAGAGGATTGAAAATCAAACACTTAAATGGTATGGCCATGTACAAAGAATGGAAAATGAAAGATGGCCAAAAAATATATACCAATGGTCACCCCCTGGAAGAAATAAACATGGAAGACCAAGATGAAAATGGAAAACCTACGTCAGAACTATAATGGATGATCGGAATTTGGAAGAGGGAGATTGGAATGATAGAGATAAATGGAAACTGAAGACGGCAAACCTGTAAGTGGGGGAAAGCCGAAGAAGAAGAAGAACATTTGAATGTGAAAAATTTCGACAAGTAAATTCTGTTTTTTGATAATTCCATTTCATTCACTAAAATACAGCTATGTAATATATATGTATATATATATATATATATATATAGGGGTAATTAAACTGTTAGACGGAATTAAACTGAAAAAGGAGTAAGTGTGAAAATCCAAAGAAACTCATTTCCTCTCCATGGAAAATACAATATTTCAGTAAAAAAAAGTTTCTGGCATTTACTCCCAAATTGCTTACCCTAAAAAAATATCTAATACACACCACTGCTACCAGTGTATATGAGTGTTGCCCAATCACGTCCATTGATGTGGGACAATCATTTTCAGTGTAACCTATAAACTAATTCTGTTCAACAATAGAAAATCTTTAAGCCCCTAAAACACTGAGAAACTCTTGGTAACATACCGTTATTCTACATTTTGCAAGGAATGAAACGTGTGTCAGTGAATTAAAATAAAGTATTAAGTTAAGGTAGAATTTTTTATCACTCACCTCATATTGTTCCATAAAGTAGTTTATTTTATATTTAGTGTAAGAGGTGACAATAAACTATCACAATGGTGGAAAATTCACACAGGAGTGAAATAATGATGCCCTTATTGGCCCAGAAAGCCAAGGGTCCCAGGTTCGAGTCCCGGTCTAGGCGAAAATATTTCTCTTCAAATATAAAAAAAAATATAATTTATTCTATCTATCATTTATATGAATCATATAGTTAAAGAATGGAGAGAATAATGTCATGGACATATACAAATGAATTGAAATATGAAATTAGAAATTTTAATTTTTGCAGGTGATATAGCATTAATGGCACTCCTGGAGGATGAATTACAATATTCAGTACAAAATTTAAACAGAATAACCATCAAGTATAATATGAAAATAAATTCAGAGAAAACAAAATTAATGGCTTTTCATGGAAAATATCCTGTACATAGCAAAATTTTTACAAATTAAAAAATGCTGGAAAGAGTAAAAATACCTTGTATGTAGCAAATTTGTATAGATTAAAAAAATACTGGAAAGAGTAAATTAATTTACTTATCTCAAATATATATTAACATTAAATTATTTTGAGTCTGTGATATCTTACCTCAATATTAATGTTAATTTGTTCTTTAACATGTTTCGATTAGTCTTCTAATCATCTTCAGCATCATGGCCAGACTGGTTGGATTTATGTTGTAAACTCTGGATGTCGATGTCAGCTCCCTCCTGCGGTTGGACAAAGAACTTCCAAACAAAGTCATGTTCAGTCGGTATTTCGAAATTCATAACTCTGTTTTTGTTCTTCTGAATATAGATTTTTTCCCAAATAGTCAGCTCTTTTGTATTTTCTAATTGTTTTAATAATTTAGTGTCTGAATTTATATTATGTTTTTCAGACCAAACATGAGCAGCAACTACAGATTTTTATATTTCCCCATTTTTAAATTTCTTGTGTGTTCTTTGGTTCTAATTTTTAGGTCTCTTTTTGTTGTTCCTATATATATATCTTTTCACAACCAGTACATTCAATTTCATATATATTCCTGATTTTTTTTATTTTTATCAGTTTTTTTCATTTTTGTTGGTTTTTATTAGTTTATTTAAACCGTGTTTATTTTTTGGTGCTAATTTAATATTAAACTTCTCAAATATCTTTGGGAATTTGTGTGCCCAAGGGTGATACATGAATTTCCTGTATTTTTTCATTGGTGGTTTTTTTTTTTCAAGAGTACTTGTTGATCATTTTTTGTTTCTTATACTTTTCTATCCTTTTGTGTACCATTTTATCATCAAACCTGTTTTCTCCTGCTACTTTGATAATGTGTTTTTTCTCCTGTTGGAAATCTTCTTCGTTTAAGGTTAAGTTTACCAATCAGTGAGTTAAACTATTGAAGTCTGCCAATTTATGTCCACTTGGATTGAACCCTGATGATTTAATACAATTTTCGGTATGAGTTTCTTTCCTGTCAGTCCCAAATTCAATTTTTTTATTTCTTCGTTTCTAACCAATTTAAGATCCAGGAAAAGGTATGTGTTTATTTTCTTCTATTTCTTTGGTAAATATGATGTTTGTACTCTGTAAATTTAACAGTTTTAGGGAATCTTCTACACGTTTTTTTTTTACAATATAAATTATATCATCTACATATCTGCTCCAAAATTTAAACATTGTGGGATGTGCTTTTGTGATTTTACATTCAAAATTGCTCATAAATAAATTTGCCAGGAAAGGCGATAATGGGTTTCCCATTGAGAGCCCTGATTTTTGTGCATAGAAACTCCCACTGAATGTAAAAAAAAAAACATTTGGTCAATACATACCTCAGTTAATTTCACATAGTCTTCTCTGATCTCTCTATCTATGTTTTTTTTTATTTAACCAGTTGTTCAATATCTCCAAAGTTTTTTGTTTCGGTACATTTGTGAATAATGAAACAACATCGAAGGAAACTAATCTATCTGTAGGTTCGATTTCCAGTTTTTCTCATTTCTTAACTGATCCTGATGAATTTTCAATATGTAGACTTTCAAAATTATTAATTCTTTTAAATTCATTATTCAGCCATTTTGAAATTTTGTAGGTTGGTGATCCAATATTGTTAATTATTGGCCTCAATTTGTTTCCAGTTTTGTGAATTTTGGGAAGTCCATGAATATTAGGGTTTTTTTTTTTTTTGGTTGTCCACCTTTAATTGAAATTTTTCTTTTTCGATTAGAATTGAAGTACATATAGACGAATACCAAAACAACTGGAAGAATCATTTGTGATGAATGAGTTCAGGAGTTCTCAAAGCCATGCTTTATTATTGTCCAACAGGAAAGAGATCTCTGGGCCATCCAAGGAAATGCTGGATACAAAATTCATCAGTGAGATTGTAACAGGCCTATAGGTATAAGACTTGGATGGCTGAAGAAGATGACAATTTAGCATAATTTGCATTACTATTTTAAGTGTTTTTAGTGCATATAAATTTGGATTCTAGTGATGAGAAAGGCACAATAACCAGGAAGATCACTTTATTACCAATAAATAGAACTGGAAATCTGATATCTGTTTTTTAAATTTTTTTTTAAATCATGAAAGAATTTTTCTTATTTTTTGAATATTTTTAATATTGCTCTACTCTGTGTTTGTTTATAGATTTGGGAATATCAACCACTTCTGGAATACACACCTATAATTGAAAAAGATTATGGTCAAGAGAGGTTCCTAACAGAGAATCCCATGAAAACATTTTTGGAAGGAAACTTTGTGAAAATTCCTTGGATGACTGGCGTGACCAAAGATGAACTGGATCCTTGGGCATATTGTTAGTATTCAAACTTTATAAACTATATCAGTTAATTTTTGTGTGATTCAAACAGGGATGCTTCCAGTTTTCTATTTTTTTTTAGATCATCTATAAGAAACAAAAATTGTTTTATGAAATCATTACCATTTTAAAAAATAACATACAACTAGGGTGAGATTTACAATCAGGTGGTCTCAAGTTCATCCCAGGGCTGCCCAACCTAACTAGGATTTTTCATAATCCTCAAAACATGTTGGATTTAATTATTATCTCAGAATTCATTAAAGAAGATTCTGATTAATTGAATTTGTAAACTACATGATTACAATCCATGCAATGGAAAAAGAAGTCCGACATTTTTTGTATTTTTTTTTTCAAATATCCCAGGTTGTCAATTCGACATTCCTGGTGTTCTCTCCTGGCATGGCATACTTGTAACCCACTGCTGAGGTTGGGGTGCCTGGAAGACGGGGTTACGCTGCCCCGATGATGTGTGAGTTGATGATGGTAGTAATGATGTGCCAGGAAAGGCCTTAAACTAAACTTAAGCTAATTAGGTGAATATGATATTGATCATTCGGGGACCGCTTAGGCCTTAGTTTCCTGACATTTATCTTACAGATGAGGAAAACCCCTGAAAAAACCTCACCCAAGAAACTTGTCCTGATTGGGGATCGAACCTGGGCTCGCTGCATGACAAGGCAGCATGCTACCTCGAGATCACAGTGGTGAATACATTTTCTGTAATATTCATTTTTGTAATCCTCTTGCTCTTGCTACCCATATGGGCCAGTTATTGCTTCACTAGTTTTTCAGCTGCATTTAGGAAGTAGAGATGACCTCAAAATCTTTAGTTGCATGTATATTGTAGAGTGATTGCTTGGTGGACTAGGGCTCAGGAAAATGCTATTAGATAGTTGCAATATTGCACTCCAGTCATCTGCCCACTATATACTGCACTTTCAATGTGGCTTTGATTGTGGTGGTAATTAGAACTTGTAAAGAGACTGCAGAATACAAAATCTTTGTGGTCCTAGATGAATTGAGAACCAGGTATTGTTAAGTGATTCCAAAAACATCATTGTGTGTAGGCCTGCTACTCCTATCATTAGCAGTTATACTGCAAATTTGGAGTTGTGAAATTCTGGTTATGTGAAGTGTTTCATGAGCCAGTTGTTTTGATACACACTTGCTATGGAAATATTGTGTGCTCTGCACAATTTCAATTTGAGACAAGATTCTAAACTTTGCTGCTGAATAAAGGATTTTATTTGAAAATATGCAGATGAGAAACAACCCTCTAGAATTTTTGGAAACTGAATATAACCTTCATTTGACAGAAGACGTCAAGAAATCTGAAACTCCCCCATATATTTTAAAACAAATGTCACTCGAAATAATAAATTAAAGATACCCTGCTCCTGAATGGATACATATTTTTACAGATGGCTCCAGCCTACCAAATGATGGTGGCACTGGCACTGGCGCTGGTGCAGTATGTCCACTTTTTTCCTTTTATCGTAAACTAAACACAAATTCAACAAACTTTGATGGCAAAATTCTAGCAATTTTCTTAAGTTTACAAAATCTTTTATATCACATCCAAAATTTACAAAAGTTGTAATTCTATGTGACTCCAAAGCAGCCATTCTCGCTATAACACGAGACACAACATCCAAAAGCATCAAAATTATCGAATGTCACAAAATGATAAAACAGTTATCCTGTCTACATAAAGAAGTTGTACTTCGATGGATTCTGGCCCATTGTGGAGTGACAGACAATGAAATAGCCGATTTTCTGGCCAAGAAGGGTAGCAAAATTGTTTCAAACCCAACTTCTACTCCAGTTTCCTTTCACTCTATCAAAACAATTATCTCAAATAAATATATCAATAAACTTAGAGAAGAATACACCACCAAAACATCTGGAAAGGAATGGGAAAATCTACAAGCTTATGACATTACTACATTACAAAGAAAATCTGCAGTAGCAACATTCAGACTGCTAACGGGACATGACTGCCTGAATAAACACCTACACAGACTTGCCATAACAGATTCACCTAAATGCCCTTTTTGCAATTTAAATGAAGATATGGAAAGAAACCATCTCCTCCGTTGTCCAGCTTTTGTAGAAGAGACCAGCCTTTCTGCTAAATATTGGAGTGCAAGAGAGCGAATGATTTCATTATCAAGTGCTCAACATTAGATACCAACCAACCATTTTATTGTAACTTTATAAAAATTAATTACTTTTCCTGCACCTAACTGATGAACAGTTTATAAAATATTGGACTATTTCATAGCTGTCTTCCACTGTGGTCTCAAGGTAGCATGCTGCCTTGTCATGCAGCAGACCCGGGTTCAACTCCCAGTCAGGACGGACTCCTGGTTGAGTTTTTGGGTTTTACCTCACCTGTAAGACAAATGTCAGGAAGCTTAGGGCCCAACAGTCCCCAAAAATCATCCTGCCATCATCATCTTTACATCTTTATCATCCCTCACTGGTGTGGAAAGCAATGGGAAGCTACCACACCTATAATTCGTTAGTAAAGCTGCAAAGCATAGTATGAAAATCACTATAATTGCAGTGAAAGACTTGCCCTTGGGCAGAATTACTGTAGATATAGAATTTCATAGCTATAGGATCAAAATAGAGAAGTATGGATGGAATGGAAATTTCTCAATGTTGCTGTTTAATCCTAGAGGATTATTATCAACCAAATTAAAACTATTTAAATTTATTTTAGTTCCCCTACTATTATTCTTATTCAATATATTCCCATTAAACTAAATCATGTGAACCTCTTTATGAAATTATATATACTCCATGTGTGACAGGCAGTTAGTAGACCCTTGGCTTACCAGCTAGCTGCTGACCTCACATCCACAAAGGTAGACGATCATCTAGCCAGTATAGTGGTGACATGTGGTCACCATATTGGGTCCACCAGCCATTATAGCGTGTTTTCTCAACCTGGAGCCTCTACTTATTACAGCTACTCAAATTCACGATACTGGGTAGACATAGGTCCCATACTGGCCGAAATTCCATGAGAAAATTTCTTCCTTATTGGGCCTCGAACCAGCACAAGTCCCATAGCTCTGTGCCAAAGCATCTTGTCTTAACCACTTGGTGCAGAACTATAAAATTATATATACACATATATATGTATAACTATATATATATATATATATATGTATAACTATATATATATATATATATATATAATGTAAAACTATATATATATATATATATATATATGTATAACTATAAATATGTATATATATATATGTATAACTATATTTTTGACATTCAGCAATGAAGGTAAATATGACATGAAAAGAAAAATAAATGCCTGCGTTGTACATTTAGCTCTCTAACCATCTCAGCTACTCAGGCATCCTAACATAAACATTTATTTTTTTTATATATATATAGTATTCTCAATTTACATGTAAGGTAGTGGGATATTGTTCCAACTGCCATCTAGTGGGGGGCATGCCATAGTTTAGTGGTTAAGGCACTGCACTATAAGCTGGAAGGTCGAGGGTTCGAGTCCCGGTGGGGTCAGGATTTTTAAAACTGACCCAAACCTTCTGGCAGCACTATGACCCTGGGGTCGACTCATCCTCTAATGGAAATTAGTACCAGATGCTTGTTCTGGGAGTAAAGACGGCCATCATGCAGGGCTGACAACCCGGCTGCCATAAAGTGCTGATTGTCCAGAAAAGTGGGAGCCCTAACCTCTTACTACCCCTAGGGACTCATGAGGCCTGTAGTGGGATACTTTACCTTTGCCATCTAGTGGCCACAATAACAAGTAAGCATATTTAAAGAGAATATTTACTTTATAGCAGTAATGCTTGTATATTTAAATGTTATAACTATGTTTTTGGCATTTAGCAATGAAGGCAAATATTACATGACATGAAAAGAAAAATCAATGCCTGAGTCAGGATTTGAATCCGAGTTTCTAAACTTTGAACTCAGGTTAAAATCCTGACTCAGGCATTTATTTTTCTTTTCATGTAATGTTCTCTAACACTTCATATATTCTCAATTTTTTAATCAAAATTAAAGTGGAAAATAAAAAAATTGCCATATATGTAATGTACTTTCATATTGGACATGTTATGTAATAATTGTCCTATCCATTTGTAATTAATTGCAAAAAAAAAAAACATCAGTTTAGAAGAAATCAAAGATGTCACATTTTTAAGAAGCGAAAAATCTTGATGATACTTATGCACAATTAGAACAGTCACTGCAAAAATGATTTTCAAATCTAGTTGGTATACATCATGCCCGAACCATACAACTTAATACTCCCTTCAAACGTTGTATTTTGGAGAAGGGTAATATTATTCTTTTTCAAAATATGAAATTTGCACAAACTAATAGTTGTACAGTTGTCATAGCTACTCCTGAGTTAACAGCATATGCAGCTGCACATTTGAAGAGTTTCTAAGAGTGCAGCTTCACAAAATAAAGGTACAATTCATGTTTGTTTATTAATGTTATGTTACAGATGTTGTAGTAAATAAGACATTATCAGAACAGTTTTATGATCGGTTCGATGTACTTGCACCTGTAACTCTACAATATGAGCGAGGAACACAGAGATCTCATCTTGCTACCCAAGCTTTCAAAGAGTTTTATTTGCATAATCAACCAATCACAGAAAGTTCAAAAAGAGAACTTGGAAATGTAAGTAAAACTGTTATATTTTATACTTTCTTCTATAGAACTATATAATTTGAGTTGATTCAAAATGTATTATACACTACAGTTGAATTGCAAACAACACAACACTTCTCAAATAAATCTTCTCACCTCAATGTATTTCATATTCAAGTTGCTTGCTAAATTCAGTCAGAAACTAGTTAAGAATGAGGAAGTTATTTAACCCGTCAGCGTGGAGCGACGTGACGTGTACGCAAGTTGAATTCTTCACCAAATGCGGAACGACGTGACATGTACGCTAGTTACACGCACTGCTTTAAACTGTAATTATGACCTTTGTGTTTACATTAACTATTTACAGTTTACATTAACTATTTACAGTTTATACAAATTTTATGTAGAGACTTCAAAGTTTATATTAGTGCATATATTAACTGATTACGGCCCTCAGTAACAAGTTAAAATAATTTTATATTTGCATTTATTCTTGCGGCCTCTGACATTTTTCTTAAATTTATAACTTGATAAAGGATTTCTTATAAAACTAAATTCGCCTTTTTTTGTAGATTAGCTTGTCTATCAAATTGAATCTATTTTCAAATCTCTTCATTTTTAATAATAATGTCGCAAAATTCAGTATATATAAAGACCCAACAAAGTTATTTCCGATTTACGCTACAGTACAGGACCACAACAGTAAATTTCAGATATAATATATATATATATATTTCAAATGACGATATCCTTACATTATGGAAAGGTAGTTAGTCTACAATTCAGTCAGTATCTAAAAGGTAAAGTGGTCCACTACAGACCTTAGAAGGTTCTTGGGATATTAGGAGATTAAGGCTCCCACTTTTCTAAACTATCGGTACTTGATGTAAGCCGAGTACTTATTTCTGTCTGACGGCCCATAACAAGCATCTGGTACTCATTTCAGTTAGAGGCTGAGTCAACCCCGGGTTCACGGTGCTGCCT